>JAEOAD010000464.1:427500-430000 GCA_036365145.1 Orientallactaga sibirica
CTCTAGTGATCCTGGCATACCACTTACCTGCATCGACTCATTGCTTATAGGCCTTGAACTGTTAAATTTCTGCTCATCTCAACTTCTTGTTGCTGACGGTATGTTTCTGAAGGGTAGGGACATCTTTCTCCCTATATCTCCTTAGAATCCTCACAAGCCACAGTCCCATACTAAACATTGATGGCATGGTCTTGCAGCAATTCCAGTCTCTCAGAAACTGTCTGCACTACATGCACTAAGCAGTTAACGAGCTCCTGGGCTCTCCACACCAACTCATTTACCTTGGGAATGAAAACAAATCGACACCCCACTTGACGTGCTGACTTTGCTCTGACACACATGGCAGATGATACACACGTATGGTGCCCATGAGTGTGTAATTGCTCCGGCACCTGGCAGAGCCCTCTGCCCCCTTCTCAGACGCCCCATCCAAATTCTTTATAAACCCACCAGATCCATCTATTCCTCCACTACCTCTAAGAAGCCATTGCAAAATACCAGGTCCAGGGCTGGAGAGATGGCTTAGTGGTTAAGGTGCCTGCCTGCTAAGCCTAAGAACGCTGGTTCCAATTTCCAGCGGTTCCAAACTCCAGGTCCCACGTTTAGCCAGATGCAAAGTGACACAAGGGCGCAATGCTGCACTTGCCCACAAGGGGGCGCGCACATCTGGATTTCGTTCACAGCAGCTGAGAGACTGCTGGCATGCCCATCTCTATCTGTCTCCCTCTCCCTGTCTGTCTCTCTCTCTGTCTCTCTCCAAAAATAAATAATAAAAATAATAAAAAAATTTTTTAAAAACTACATGCTTAAAAAAAAAATACCAGGTCCAGTCCAGGGACCTCTGCCTATGAATCTTTAAACTTTTAGTTAAGTTTAAGTTATTTTGGCCGGGCGTGGTGGCGCACACCTTTAACCCCAGCATTTGGGAGGCAGAGGTAGGAGGATCACCGTGAGTTCAAGGCCACCCCGAGACTACATAGTGAGTAAATTACAGGTCAGCCTGAGCTAGAGTGAGACCCTACCTCGAAAAACCAAAAAAAAAAAAAAAAAGTTATTTTGAGTCTTAATTAACTTAAAGAAATCACGTAACCCCTTGAGTATATACAAACTTCTCAGCTGCCAGGTAAACCCTGTGAAGGGCAGTTAGGTTCATATTTATTTCTCACAGCACAAGTACATAGGCAATGTCATAAAACTATAACCTCAGGCATGGGTAAGCAGGCCAGGGCCAAGTTGAATGTGGTGAAAATGAACTTCACAAGGTCACCTCCTAGATGGGAAGTGAGGTCAAGTCTCAACCCAGATCCACGGAGGAATTTCCCCCCATCACTTGATACCGGGGAAAACCTTAAATGGGAACCTGGGGAGATGGGGGTCTATCACTAGACACACGGGGGGGGGGGGGGGGGAAGTCTCTGACTCTTAGGCTCTTTCATAGTTGGATGTCCAGTAATGAAGGAAAAATAAACATGTAAAAGGCCATAAATTCTCTTGCAAAAATAAAAGCCCTTTTAACGTTGAATAGGTAATGCTTTAAGTTAAATTCCAGACCCTTCCAAAACTGTGTTAGACTCCTTCAATGTCTTTGTTGCCTCGACCTTCACCCCTTACAGAGTCAAGAGTTACTGGGCTTTCTCTCTGTGGAAGATTTTCTTTAAGGGGTGCTCATCTGTGTTAGTCAGTATTTTTCTTCATGGCTGTGACAAATACCCAGGCCAATCAATTTAAAGGAAACAGATTTACTTGGGCTTATAGTTCTCAAAGCTTTAGTTCACAGACATCTGGTTCCCTTGGTTTGGGGGCCAGGGAAGGGCAGGAACATCATGACAGAAGGACCTGGTGGAAGACAACTCTTTACCTCATGGCAGCAGGTAGCAAAGAGAGACATACATGAAGGGTCCAGAGACAAGATACTTCGCAGAAGCCCCCAGTGATCTGCTTCCTCCTATCAGGCCCCGCCTTCCACTTTCTACTCCCTGTCAGCAATGCCCTGGTATAATAACTAACCAGAGATTAATCCAGTGAGGAGGTCAGAGCCTTCATGAACCACTTCCCAGGAACCTGCCTCTAAACTCTACGACATTAGAAACCAAATCATCAGCACGCAAACTTTTTTTTTTTGGGGGGGGGGGAGCATTTCAAATACAGACCATAATATTATGCTTGTATTAATGGCATGAAAAATAAATACAAACTTTCAAGTCATTTTGAAACTCTCCAAGGATTCAGAACCCAGTTTTTCTGCCCCAGAGTATTTTTCTCCCAGATCCATAGTCAACAAACGATATTGTTCCTTCTGTGAAGTCTTCCTTATCTGAGTGTCTTGTGGCACTCAGGAACACCTATTCTAACCAGGGTCTCTACCCCATTATTGTCACTGGCCTGGATTCCCTCTTGCCCAGAGTTCTCGCTCTTACATGACTTTCACTGTCACATGACCTGGCTTCTCGACACAGGGAAGAGGGTACAATAATGGGAACCGTGCCTGCTCCTAAGTCTG